>QVRM01002997.1:27500-39223 GCA_003439945.1 Dermanyssus gallinae | reverse complement strand
TGTAGTTTAGATAGACGAAAACGTACTTAAAATCTTGATCACACTCACTGGTAATAAAACATGCCGTTCTACGATAAATTCTGGTTTCACACTCTTTGTCCAAAATGATAATCTTACTCTTTGACGGATAAGGTCAAGTCCAAGGATAGGCTCGTCGTTTAAATTATGTATTATTGTTTTGTAATGCTCGTCTATTTCAGGTTTAATCAGCAATTCGGTATGTTAAGATAACATTAGATACAATTAAAAACGCCGTACGTAATAAAACACCCGGAGTGCATCTAGATAGAAAAAAAAACATAAGTCACCCTAAAATTGTTTCCTAACTGGAAGTCGTCAATCGACGCTACCAGCCTATGGCAGCCCAAATTCCCAATTGTTTGACGATAAGCTAGCAGCTTGAGTTGTTTGCTAGTCTAAGTAGTCTTATCATTTGCATTGTTAGAAATTACAGTAGATGCCATTTTCAACGAGTACGGTCATAGACACCCGTGTTCTAAGATCGGGTTAGGAGTCCGAAACGACATAATCTCGTCTATCTATCAATCTGTCGCGTACATGGTTGCTAGATAGAAGACCTGTAAAATATACCGACAGCAAGACACACCGTTTTCCGTAAAATGTAGCGCTTTTGAGCTGCCAAATGGACAGGAAAATAAGATATCGTCATATGAGCACGCACTTGCAATTCAGATGTCCTAGAACAAATCATGTGAGTGAGGAGAGTGTCGTCATGGTGCCGACAACCAGCGCTGAACTACGGATTTGCTTTGCGTCATGAGCGCCAATGAGAAGGACATTATACGTGGTCGATTTTGTTTCTGTGCCCATTTTATGAGTTCGCGTTAGTATTTTAAGGAACTCCGGAAAAGAGCCACTCCCTTTAGAGTCACCTTTGTGGACTCGGGCGCACTGCCACATGAAGGTGACCACAAGGAATGATCATCAATTGTATAAGTACCTAGGTTTCAGAGGACGGTTTCCAAACGGCTACATTCTCTCAGCAGCAATAATGTAACTGCAAGAGATGGTCGAAAAAACTGGACTCGAGTTGGTAGGAGCTCCGTCGTCTACAGCTCACGACGATCAGTTCAGCGCAGTGTTGCGAAAATTGATTGCAATAATACATGAAGGTTGAATTGTTGCTAAGTCAGGTCATATCAAGAGATGCATTCATCCATCGTTGCTAATATTGTCAGCCTCATTGCTCTATATTCACGATTGTTCGGTGAATTGTGGTCGGCGTAACGAGCACCAATACAAAGTAAATAAGAGAGATATTACATATACTATAAGTATAATAATTATATAATAATAAATCTATATATATATATATATATATATAACTGTTCAGACCAAGGTAAGGAGTACTCTTAGCTCTGTTAGTAGTATCGAGTTTATGTACGCATTGACTCGTTGCTTAGATTACTAGGAAATGTTACTAGATCAAAAAGATGAAATTGCGCCACTGTCTCATTGTGCAAGCAAAAGGGTTTCTTCGTTGTTACTATTCGGGGAAGGCTAACGTTAATTATTTGTTGTCGTTGTTGTGATCCTCGCACCGCCTCGACAGACAGACAGCAGATCCATGCTTCATCTGGCCCTCAGTCAGGCCGCCTGGGTCTGCCGCCCGCCGACTACAGGCCTGAAAGCAAGGTCCGTGTAGGAGGCTTACACCAGGTTTTTCTCTGCTGTGTGGGCTCGCTCTATGAAGGGGGGGGGGGGGTTCGGCGGGAGCCGCGAATGCGTACACAGCCAACCATTAGCAGACCAGATCCCGCAAGCCATAACGTCAGCGTTAGCGGTGATAGCTGCTGCTACTGCTTCTGCTGCTGACGAATGCTTCTGTTGTTACCTGTTCGGCCAGGAGTTTCTTTGGCCTCGACGTCGATGCACAGTACATATGTATGGCCTTCCCGGTCAGAAAAAGAAAAACACACGATCGTAGAAAACGTAAGCGCCCGGGGTAACGCAAGCTGAGCGAGGTATGCACACAAACAGAAGAAGATATCAACGCAACTGAGACAGTCATAGAGATTCAGATGTCATTTCTCCGAATGGTGTATCGTATGAGTATCAAACATCGCAGAACGTTAACCACAGCTCTCGAGTGAAAACGAGAAATCACCGAGTATCAATGTCGTACCGGCTACTACGCAGCATATTAGTCAACATTTGCGGGAAATACCTTGCCGGCGGCGTCCGCTGTTAAGATTTAAACAACACAGAGTCCGGTTGCACCGCGAGCCAATGCGATATTTCAGATACTTCAGCATGGATCACTTTGTCAGGAATTGTGAGTGTGTGGCGAAACTAAGCTGACGCATATGTGGGTCACACGAGGCGGTCTACGGAGAGACGGTAAGGCAAAAGCTCGTTTTTGTTTGTGCAGTGGTGGGCGCGAACCTGCCTGGGCCCACACAGATAAATTGCATAGATTGCACCGCATGGACATGCTGAACAGAACATCACGGAGCATAATACAAAAGCAGACGGGCGGATGCCCCAAGTATCCGATAACTTGTTGCCCGATAACTTCCCGAAACGAAGTTGGTCGTCTCGAGAAAATAACGCGATTAAAATTCGCCTAACCAACCCCCCGGCAGAGAACAAGATGCGTGGAAATCAAACAGCGCCGGAAAAAAAAACAAAGGAAAAAAAACATCTATGGCAAAAGATAGTGATGTGGCCTTATCCAGTCTGTCATGGATAGGATTATCCCTTGTTTCGTGGAAGTGCTACAAGCGGCAATCAATCAAGCAGTGTCATCGGCGGAAAATAATGCTATCTCTATCCTCAGAGGAGTTAGGATCAACGGATTTTGTCAAGAAGCATCTTGAAAATAATAAGATTGTAGATACGCTTCGATACTCAATGCAGTTGTCCTTACGAGAACGATCGCTTTGTGTCTCGACGGAGTGAGGCGATTCTAGATGCCGGCGTAAGAAAAGGAAGAGCCAAGGGCACTCGTGACTGAAGCGCGTGCACGAAGTGTCGTGACGGAAAATTAATCAGAACCCAGCCAGCAACAACTTATCTGTTTTGAGTTTGAAGTTGCAAAAAAATAAAATCAACAATTCGTCCTACAACCATGACTATACAATACACGCACTAGTGTTCCACTGAGATCTGTGTCGCGGAACCAACTGTGGTTTCGATTGGTATCTGACATAATGTCTTGCTCAACAGACTGAAGGTCCAGGAAGAGCGAGCGGTGGCGTTGCTGTACTATCAACAAGTAAGTTCAGTGGAATAGAATCAATACACGCAGAGGACAACTGCGTTGTACTTGCTGAAAGCTTCACAAATATATTGGAATGTATTCCAGTCCCTCGGAAGCAGTTCCAACCTATTCGAAAGGTATTGTCCTCAATTATGTTAACCTTAACAAGACAATTGTCCTTTGCGAGAGCCTTAACAGTTCTATTGACAAATCAGACAGTTTTTAGAACAGGCGCACTTATTGACAAGTTAGCGTCTCGCAGTGTGGGGGAAGTCTCCACAGCCGAGCTCCCACCCACAGCTCCTACCTAGATGCACCCACCCACTAGTACTCACCCATATAGCACCGCAAGGAAGATCGACCAAGGGTATATTTGCCTATAAACGCCACACATGATAGAATTAAATACAAATCTCCACGAACAAGCTTTCTGGGCTTTCGGTACCAGACAACACTTTCCAGTTTGCATTAGCGCCATAGTAAGTACATTGCAGGCAGGAGACCGAAGGCGGCAACTGTTAACTTAATGGTTGACTCAGCCCGGTTTACTGGAGCTCTCGCAAAAAGCTCTCCCTGTCCCTAACCCTTGAATGCCGAAGTCGGTGCAACACAAATTCGGAATGTGGTACGTGTATAGTGTGCATAGCGTGCGCCTTCAACCGAGTCAACCCCCAAAAAAGCCGTTGGTATGCCCAAGTACGCCGGTCTCCGAAACACGGCATGATTCAGGCGTATATTCTAGCAAAACGTCGACCGGAAATGACCTTCCTGCGTACGAATGTCAGTCGTCCTTATAAAAAGACGGCGTGGAAGCTAAACCAGAGCAAAACATAAAAGCACAAGACAAGCTCCTAAGAGAGTCCCAGCTTCATGCACACAAGTGGCTACGCTCCGACACGCACCTAGCAGCCTGTAAAACCTTACCTGCAACACTAGATAGTCATTTTGGACACATATTCGCCACCTCTTGTGGCGCAGAGGTACGCAGTTGTACCCCGATATATGTCTCCATACCGGCGACTGGTTGTATTAAATTGGGCGAGTAAATATTGAACTCGCACTTACTTTTGCTATCTAGGAATAACAGTACCCTCCCCCCCCCCCCCCCCGGCTGCATAGCAAAGCCAACGGGGCCTTATCTCTAGTGTGAAACGTTACTGACATATAACTAATATCGCACAAAACGTACTTAGAATAAAATTTGTTTTTATAGTAAGATGCTGTCTTCAAGCAATTGTCTCTCATTTTACAATGTCAGACCTTAAAAACATAGATAAATTACAATCATACTTCGCAAAGCGCAATTTGTGGCGCTTGCGAAAGAACGGTTCAGCGACGCTTTCACTGAAACTGTGCCACGAACGCACATTACTAGACGATTTTGCACTGGACAATATACTGTTCAGTACACAAAGTTTTGAAATCTACAGATAATTCAGAGAAAACCGTAACTTGGCATTTGAAATGGGCCTCTACGTCGAGGAACCTGCTGTTGTAGTAATAATTGGGAATTCTCATCACAGAGAACCAAATCGATAATATGCCGAACAACATGGCGCGGTTACCACCAACTCACAAGCTTAACAGAGAATGGTCATTACAATCAAGTGTAAACGATATTGTTTGCCTACAAAATGATATATGAACGATTGCACTATACAACCAATGGATGATGAATACACCTGAAATGAATTAAATACATGTCTGTGCATGGGTTGGAATAGCCATAAATTGGCCTCTGTGACTCAAGTTGCAACAATTTCTTCTAAAATGAATTAGTTTAATTCAATTAGTTGCTGAATAGCCCTTTATATTATGCAAATGCGTCTAGCGCAGAGTTGTTGATTGTCGACAAAAAAGCGAGCGCTTCTTGCCGATTGGCCAAGACCAATAACAAAACAATCTAGATGTGCTTTTGCTACCCTCATTACAAAGCTGAACGTCTACAGTGCACTGATCTCGATTATCGACCGAGGCTTATCAGTGCCTTGGCGGACCCATGTCCTATTTTGCTCTACCTAAAGGCCCCACTAATGAACTAGCTAAAATAACCGTTTGAGCCCACTTCATAGACGAGTGTCTGCTTCATATAACCTCATATATGTGTAGCTTGCGAATGGAATACGCATCTAAATTCAGTCTCTTTAGCGTCTATTGTCCGTAGCAATCGAGCAGGACTATGCGTGCAGACGACTAATAAGAGCAGTAAATGCATTTACCATTTTCGTGTGCAGACTAGGGTGAGTCTAGGTCAAGAAATTAAAATTAGACTAAGAAAAAAAGTGGCGGCGCTGTCTAAGATGTTAAAAAAATATTTTTCGGGCTGAACCTCAGCCAAGATTTAACGTCCACGGGACTGCCTTTCGCAATGCTTCATAGACGGACCCCCTTAAATACAAATGTGCAACGGTGGGGCTCGAAGCCGCGCACCTATGTGTCTCCTCCGGTCGCGAGACGCAGGCGGAATGCACCACGCCACCGGACTCGACTGTCTAGGATGTTAGTAAGCTGGTCGTGATTGTCATTAATCGGGGTGTCGTCGATTCGGTACCTGTTAGTGGTCGAGGTTTGTTTGAGCGAAGCTCATTGAGAAAAGGTGATAATCCAAGCTTGCAAAAAGTCAGTGATCATGCCATCACAAAGACTCTTGGAGAAACCCTAGATATCTCAACATTTTCGGCTCTCTGTGCACTGAAGATATGCCTCACGGCGATTCCGAGTCCACCTAGAACGAATGCTAGTCTAGAAGTAGAAACAATCTTCTTAAAAATGCTTGTCATTTAAACAAGTCATGAAGAATGAGGTAGTAGTAAAGACATAGTAGTGGTGGTAGTAGGTGGTTTCTCGGCTCAAAGAGAGATAAGTCACATTGCCACCGAGAGACCATACGAGAGAGTATTCGCGTCATTACTGTAATCTTGTGCTGATAAACCGTTGGGTTACTGCCAGCCGTTGTGTCACGATGACAGTACGACAATAAACGACGACTGCGTGACCAGGTGAATCATGCAGCAGCCCGAGTTACCGCCACGACCCCAGCAATATTTAAATTGTTTGGCAGAAATTGCGTAGTCCACTGTGCTTTAAGATACCTCAAGGTATATATATATATATATATATATAACAATTGTTTACACCCCGTTATGAGTTAAACAAAAAGCCAGTTAGATATGTGTGTGTGTGTAGCGTTCAACTTGGGATTTGCTTATCTACTCCATTGCCTAGTCACGATAAGTTTCTGACATTTCGTTAGACTGCCATCATGATTGGTCGGTCATTTAGCCGTGTATTGGTGTGTCTGTACGTGATCTGAGTCTGCCACTTCCATCATAGTGAAATTCTTAAATATCATATTTATATATAGATTTATAAGTAATCCCATTCATATATCTAGATAAGACACGCTAGAGAGTCATGCGTCACATGTCTGTTATAACCTCATATGTCATTTTATCACGAGAAGGTGCACCTTAAAAGTCTACTGAAAGGGATAGTCAACTGTATAAGTTAAATATCCTTCTTGTGCTGACGTTGCTGTTGCTGTCCCGATTATCGCATTAATATTTCTTCGGGGCTTCGGCCATTAACATCAGCAGCAAGTAGTAGTAGAAGCGAAAGAACTCATCGTCCGGCAACAGCGCGGCCATATTTGGCTAGGTTGTTTCTATCACATTTTATATATATACATACATTAAAACCATTTATTTTGCTATAAACACCCCTAATTATACATTAAAATCGATTATTTTGCTATAAAGATTCCTAATTACACATTAAAAAAGAGATATATATATATATATATATATATACGTTGCCTCGGTTATTTCTTTCTCTTCGTCTCTCTCTCCGGCTCGCCATTTCCTCGTTGCCCTTCTTTGTCTTGTGTGTTCGTTGTCGTGGCGGTTCACGTGCGTGGCGTGTGCCCGGTTTGCGTGCGCTATTCTTATCATCATTAACTACTACGCGCCACTACTTTGCCCCCTCCGTCGCAACAGTCCACATTAATAACTTTGAGCGAGCGAACGAGCGTACGACCCCGACGTCCCGTCAACGAGGGGGCTATAGCTCTGGCCCGTTGTGCTGGTCGTCGAGACGGCGGTGTCAGCTGGCTGAATCAGCAGCAGCAGCAGTAGAAGTTATGGGGTGGCAGCAGCTGATGGCTGAGGATCTATGACGATTTCACCGCCATCGCATCGTCAGTCGTCCAGGATGCTGACCTCGTTGTTGCTGATGTTGGTGGTATGATTGTTTATTCAGTGTTGTTGTTGTTGCTGCTGTTGTTGTTGTTGTTGTTGTTGTTGCTGTTGTTGTTTTTGTTGTTGCTCGTGTTGTTCTTACTGCTAATGCTGTGTTGTTTACTCCTACCGCTGCTGCTACTGCCCTAGACTTTTCTTCTTCGTCCCTCCGGTCATAGAGGTTACGAGGAAGACAAACACACCAACAGCGTACGAGTCAGCGTACGAGTCACAACCTGTCGACGCAGGAGGACACAGGCAAGGCAGGACATTCTTTTTTCCTGGGTAGAAGCCTGTCTGAACATAGGACAATGCTACTGTGCCCATGATCATCACCACCAGAAGCGACATAGACGGCACTTCTTCAGCTTCTTCTCAGCAGCCCAGTAACAGTAGTAATAGCAATAACGAAGGCAACAACAACAACAGCAGCAGAAATAATATGCCGCGATGATGGGGTCTTTTTTTGCTCGTGTGCCCTAGGACAGTGGAACGTCTAGTCGCCGAATGTTCATCGATGTCTATCTGCTATTACGTCTACGAAAAGTTCGTTTCTTCTATTACTACAACAACAACTATTACTGCTCCTACAAGTACTACTACTATTACGGTGTCTACTATTGTATCTAGTAGCTGGCTCTATCGCTACTGTTACTAGAACTCCTACAACTACATAGTGCAGCCAGCCAGCCAGCCAGCGAACCAACCAACCAATCGAGAAACTATAGACAAGCGAGTTTCGCGAACACGACGTCGGTCGGGGTGTGTTTCGCAGGCGGCGTTCTTGCTGTTGTTGTCCTCGTCTTCACCGTCGTGGTTCGCCTTCGACGTGTTCGTTGTCGTTAACATTTTGTTGTTGTTCTTGTTGTCGTCGTCGTTGTTGTTGTTGCCGTTGTTGTTGTCGTCGTCGTCGTTTTCATTGTCATCTTAACTATCAAAGTTGCCCACCCGCCCGCTCACCAGCTGCCGTTGCCGCAGCCGTCTTCATATTTAGGCTTCTATATCTTTTCTCCCGCTCCTTTCGCCTCCTCGTCATCGCCGTCCTTCTCACCAGCAGCATTCCAGCAACAGCAGCAGTAGCCATAGTCCGACTGTCTGACTGCTGCTGCCGCTGCCGATACGATACGAGCGCCGTAGCAGAGAGCAGCTTTTTCACTATTTTTCAATGTTGTCCCACCTCCGCTGCCAACCTAGCGACATCTCACCACCCCCCCCCCCCCCCCCAGCCTCGCGTAGACATAGCGACAGAAGTAGGCCTAGTAGTAGGCCTAGCTTTTCTTTTTTCGACCTCCCGCACCCATGTTGTCTCTTTTCTTCGGCTCTTTCTTACGCCCTCTCTACTCCCCGCTCTCTGGCGTGCTCGCTTTTGCTTTTTCCGTTATTTATTTATCTCTCTGTCTCTCTCTCTTGCTCACTCATTCGCTCTCTCTCCCTCAGGTCTCCCTGTTGACCCGCTGTCCGACGACAACGACGACGTTCATCTGTTGTGGCTGAACAACAGACGGACCATACATAGCCCATCGACCCACAGTCGGCAAAGGCCGGCAAGCGGGGGTGCTCGGTTGGGGTCGCTCCGTCCAATTGAGCCTCTTAGCCGCCGTCGCCGCCGCCGCAGTCGAGCAAAACACGAGACGGCGGCGTCTTCTACTTAAATCTTCGCCGCCATCTTAACTTCTGGAACGACTACTGCATGTTCACGAAGCTACGAAAGACGCCGTTTGTACAACGTTTGCATGCATACATATGCATAAGCACCCCTCCCCCCCCCCCCCCATAGACACACATACCTAAATACACACTCGGATACTCGTATACGTACATACATACATTGAAAGAACCAACCAGCCAGACAGCGCCAATAATGCGCCACACATCAACAGTAACGTGCTTCGGTTCCTGTTGTTGCTATGCGCCTACACCGATTGCTCCAAAGACGAACCGGCTAATACAAGAGCCGACCGCCCTACACGTTCCCATCATCGTCTCATGCTTCACCACTTCACCAATTGGCGGCGTTCCCTATTATCTTCTTCAGAGAGAGAGAGAGACGATGGAATTCATATATCCGTCTAGCTATTGTCCTATCTCCTCTCTCTCTATATGTATATATATATATATATATATATATATATATATATATATATGACGTTTCGACCTGTCGTTCTCCAGTCCGTCTCCGCACGCCCCTGATCCTGCGACGCCTCCACCACCCGCGCTAGCCATCAAATAAACGGACGACGATACTCGAGAACGATCGTAGGCCACGGCGAAATGATAGGTAGGTGGCTGACTTGAGTCACCATTCGCTGCCGTAAGCCGATCGCTGTTCACTGGAGGGGAACAATACCGGTAAAGATCGTCCAGCGGTCTGGCCACCGCCATGCTAGACGCCGCGACGCCCAAACAGGCGTTCGTGTTCCAAGCAGCTGCTGGAACTGTTTGTGTTGTTGTTGTTGTTGTTGTTGTTGCTGTTGTTGTCATTATTGTTGCTGCTGCTAGTGCTACTCAAACTTCTGTTCATAGGTTCCACACGCTCTCTTCCTCATAAGGGTGGAGCCCGAGAACCCAACTGTCCGTTCGTAGGCTCCACACGTTCTCTTACTTCCTCTGAAGGCCGAGCGCGATAATACATCGACACGCCACGACAACGACGAGACAAAAATGTCTTCGACTGCAGGAACAGTTCTTCCTCTCTCGGATACTCGATCCATAGGCAGACGCGCTGTAGGCGCACGTGTGCGCTGGAAGCGTCACGCAGGATCATCCCGGGATGCAGGACAACCCATCTCTAAAGGTCTTTCTACGTAGCGGTTGTAGTACTTGACGCTTGACTGGACGTATGATAATGATAATCATGTACACAAAGATGATGATGATGCTGATGATTTGAGTGGTCATTACGCAAATTGATAGGTCATTACGCAGAATTGATATGTCATTGAGTTAACTGGCTAGATGGCCTACGTAGTCATACACTTGCTACAGGTCACTCTTGGAGAGCAAGTGCAGAAAAAGCCGAGACATCCGACATCATACGGACAGCGGGTCCTCGTCACGGGTCACCACGCTTCTGAACCGCTAGGACCAAGAACCCAAGATCGATCCAAGATTTAATTCTAGTGGAAGGTCTCATAAAGAGCTTAGTGGCGTACATACGATATCTGAGGTAGGTGACCGACCACTTGGACATCAACGCAATAACAACGACGACGACGACAACGACAACAACTGAAGTGCTCAAGCTGCATCACCGCACCAAACTAACCACTCGGACATCAACTTCAAAATCATCGTCGTCGTAGCAGTTTTAGTAAAATTCAGTTTGCTCCCAATATCTCATAGCTTCTGGGCAATGACGGTCGTAGTTGTGGGGGTGAGATCGGAAAGCCCGCGTCTCAGGGAAGTAACGCGGACTAGGCGAGTCGTGACGATGCTTTTATCATCACGTTATTATGCTATTGTTCGTATCGCTAATATTGCTGCATCCATATTGTTGTTGCTGTCATTGTTCTCATTGTTGCTTTGTTGTTGTTCTCGTTGTTGCTATTGTTGCTGTTGTTGTTGTTGCTGGTCGTTGTTGTTACTGCTATTGTTGTTGTTGTTGTTGTTGTCGCTGTTATTGTTGTTGTTTTTGTTGTTGTTGTCACTGTTGTTGTTGTTGTTGTTCTCATTGTTGCTATTGTTGTTGTTCTCGTTGTTGCTATTGTTGCTGTCGTTGTTGTTGTTGTTGCTATTGTTGTTGTTGTTGTTGCTGGTCGTTGTTGTTGTTGCTGCTATTGTTGCTATTGCTATTGTTGTTGTTGTTGTCGCTGTTGTTGTTGTCGCTGTTGTCGGTGTTGTTGTTGTTGTTGTTGCTGCTATTGTTGTTGTTGTTGTCTTTGTTACTACTATTGTTGTTGTTGCTGCTGGTCGTTGTTTGTGCCACTCTGCCGCTATTGCTGCTATTACGACAGACCACCAGCGCAACTTTTGCTGCTGCTGTGGCTGCTATTAGGATTGGTGGTAGCGGTAGATAGCGGCGGCGGCGGCGGTGGTGGCGGTGCTGTTGCTGCTACTGCTGCTGCTGTCGTTAGTGGAGGATGAAATCAGGGAAGAATTCTATCGCTGTAAAAGCTTCGCTGACGAGCGAAGTAGGTGAACGGCTCGCCTCGCCGGTGGCGAGGTAATGCCACCGGCTCCGCCAGCGAACCAGATGGTGTTCAGGAATGCGTGCCTGCCTGCCTAGGACCTATCTCTTCTACACACAAACTCTCCGAGAGACAGGC
>QVRM01002997.1:0-22500 GCA_003439945.1 Dermanyssus gallinae | reverse complement strand
TCTACTAGAAGACAAACTACTTATTGTACATAGTTTTCGTTCGACAGCGCCGAGGACTGCTACCGTCGTTTCTGCTACAACCTCGCTTCTTCCACTGCTCGAGCACTTGACAAAAGATTCGCACTAAAGATGGCGATCGATGAGGGTCCACGACCCATTGATTCGCGACCTTCATCAAGGTCATATTGGTCGTGCGAGTAGTTATAATTGTCATCTTTGTCTACAGCAGCAGCTTGTCTACGGCGGCGGTGGGCTCTGCTGATCACATGATGCGTATCGCTCTCGCAGGCGTGTGAGATGCATCTCAATAAGGACCATCAGTTCTCTACAGATTGTGGATTATTTAAGTAGAGCAGTTCCGCCAGCCTGTTCGGCGAATTTTGGCCTCTGTCTCTTCTTCATTTTAATTTGCAAGACATCGCTGCTACCTAATTGGCCAAGTTACGCAAGTTCTTGCTAGACGAATCACAATGGCCATGCAACGACGCCTAAACGAAAGGCAGATAACATCGTCACCAGGTGACGGTGTTAATATACGGCAACCAAATTTGCAATTAGTTCCACCATCGTGGATAGTCAGGCACAATTCTTTACACACAGTCCGACGCCTAATACACGGTGAAGCATGGCTCTGGCTCTTCTCTACCCCACAAGAACCTGCTCGAACGTCAACCCCCTTTGCCTTCGAAGCGAGCCCCGGAAACCACGAAACGTTCCAGAAACGTATCTGCATTATTTCATGCGGCTCTGGGAGTCTTCCCGGCGACAACTGGAGCAGCCGGAGGGGCTCGATTACGTATAAGCGGTATGGTACTATAGGGTGGGGGGACTTCAGAGGCTAACTAATCTCACAGTCCAAGATGAGACGTTTTTGGCATTGATGACATTATATATACTAACGGGAACTTAAATATGCGCAAAATCCTGCACTATTGTAGTTTATCTCGTTTTCTATTGCAATTGCTAATGTTAGCAGGAAATCGATAGAAGCAGTGGAGTAAATTCAATCAGACAATAAGTAAAATGTTTTTAGTAAAATAAATGCACATTACTGATGTTTAAGAGAAAGCACCTCTTATTCTAAACGTTTAGCAGTGAGCTTGAGGCTTTTTTGGGGACGTAGCTCTCCTGACAAATAAACACCTGCCCCTTCATGCAGTGCGTCAACTAGTCAGCCAAGTAGTTGACGCAAATTCACTTAGATCCAAGGCGTATAACTGAAAACTATTAACCGTAAGCCGCCTACTAAATTCCCAATTTAGTATAGAGGATTAGCGCCGCAGCATAGCCGAGTCGCCCCTGCATGAAGGTTATGCAACTATATCGATCACTGGAAACGACCAGTTGATAAGAATGATCCGCGACGTACAAGTTATCTTGCAATATAGTGATTTCATCTTCTCTTCACTGTGGCGATGTTGATGACGGCGATAAAAGCCAAAACCAGACAAAAACAGAGGAGACAAATGTCACGTCGGTAGCGATAGTGCATCCCACAACATATTTATTAGAAGTTGTTCCTCCAGCTCAGTCGAGTTTTGACTCAATCTCCCACCATGTTTATGAACGCAGCAAGGAATCTTGCATCCGATCAAATCTTTTATTTTGTCGAGGAGCTCATCACAGCGACATAGGATCGTCTGCAAATTAAGTCTTTCAGGAACTCGCGATATATAAATATATATATATATATATATATATTAGGCGCCGCCACATATATTTGTATATGACGAATTGAATCAATATGTAACAAGACGATGTCCAAGACGAATTTTGCTACTTTTTAGCAGCTTGATGGTGCTTGTTTATAGGTGGGAGTGAAGTGACGATGCACTTTTCGAGATAGGCGTGCCGCCCCGGGCAAAGTTTACGCTGTTGCCGTCGCTCGAGGTGAGGCAACGCGGCGTGGGGCACCATCTTCGAACGGCGGCCTACACTGGTGCCAAAGAGGAGGATCTTCGCTGCAATTTATTACGTCGCATATTTTCTGTGCGCGTCGAAGAGAAGCGGAACAACGACAACATGTCGTCTCGCTTATTCACAACACATGGTCTCCTACCTGTGTATTCCATCCCATCCCATCCCATCTCATCCTATACTATGCCATGCCATTATATCCGTTTCCTACCGAGCGCTCGATAGACGGCCCAAATTGAATGCGAATGTTTAACGCCAAGAAGCTGTCGAATACACGACTCGAGTGTAATCTATGCAACACTTCGTAGCACCACCTACCACGTATCACACCCCCTGTCTGCTCTGACTACTACATCTACTTCTACTACTACTACTACTACTACTACTCCTTCTCCTACTGCTGCTATATAAGGCGTTCGCGTGCAGGCATTCGGTGGGCAGAGGCCTGACACTTTCAGACAGGAATAATGCAGGTGAAACAGCTGCAGCTCTATGCTCCTCCTCCGAACCGCTGTAACACAACTCTTGTATCTTGCCCGTCTAAGTCTAGCCACACGCCAGCATAGTGGCGAACACACACAAATCTGTGTGTTAAACGAATGCAGTCAAAGCATATCGACTGTTTGAAAATGGGCCAACATAAAATAGGTATGTTCTTCTACTGATGACGTATGTACACGCTTTGCTTAATAGCGGACCATTTGCTAACTGCTCTCCTGCTCTGATATACGTTCAACGGTTTCCCGTTTTTTTCGCGGTTTTTCATAGATCTCAATAACCTCGCTTCAATTGCTAGTCTCGTAGCGAGTCTTAAAACATTGAGATTCTGCCATTCTGATAGCTCTTTTCTAGTTGACAATTTGTCTTACAAAGTTCTCAGGCTATAAAATTAAATAAAAATCGTCCCAGTCACGTTTTTGGTGACTACTAAGGTAATCGCTTAAGCAGACTGGATTTACAAAATCCGTACATGCAATCGATGGAAATGTATATATTAATATTCTCATCCAATATGCTTCCACTTGCCATATTGGAACTGGCGGTCTTCCAGTCAGATTAGCATTGCTTACTTTATACTGATTTAACTACAATATGTATCACCATAATCACTATATTCTCTTGCTGTATGGAAATCGAAGCGTGCTTTATAAGAGTCTATGTTGCGAAAGTATTTAACAAACAATAGCTTCATAGAACATTAAAATCTAGACAGATGCTCAATGCAGAGAATAACAACTATATATATATATATATATATATATATATATATATACGTTATACGGTATACGAGGTAAGGTACGAAACGATACTCTGGGCATAATTGAAGACATTATTCAAAAATAATCACCAAAGGCCTGAACACAACGAGCTCACGGAAGGATTCCCTGTGCCCAGAATTTTTTCCGCTCTGACAAAAGTCAGTCTTCCACTGTGTACTTTAGTTCGTCATCCGAGTTGAAGCGCCTTCCTTTGAAACGTTTTTCAGCGGATCAAATTGAAGGAAGTCGTAGGGCGGATTCTCGAACTGCTCCCGTTTGATCTGGCTAGTACACTTTCTGTGACGCTGAAAACGTGTGGACGAACGCGGCTGATCGTGGAGCGGAGTCACGTAATTCGATGAGTATCGGACGTCGAAAAAGACGGTTAGCATTACTTTGTTTGCTGAGTTCGGCCACGGTTACCGCCTGTTTGCCCGGCCCAGTCTCGGATCATCACTACCCAAACACTCCCGACCTTCACGAAAACATGGCACTTTACTTTCTCGCTGACTTGTTGGACACACAGTTTCCTCCGTGTACGCCCATAATGATCCGGCGATGCATGTTGACCGGTTGAACACCTTCCGCAGCGAGAGATCTGATAACAACTCGTTGCTTTTATGTGCTCGTCGAATACTGCAGTGGGAACGCTATGGTGTCCTCAACGTGTCGCGTTAATTGCGCAAAACACACAACTACCCGCCTCTCTCTCACAACCATGCCGTGCACATCACCATTCTCGCACCTAGATGTCTAAGTATGCTATCCAAAAACGGAATATTCAAATTTCCACTGGTTCGCTAATTACGACGTTTCGTACCTTCTCATTTGAACACTTAATATGATATGACGGCGTGATCGTGGAGCTTGTGCGATAGTCATGGTTGTCCGGGTTGTCGCCAGTTCGCGGATCTCTGTTGTTAATCGAGATGGTAAACCATACCGCTGAGAGTCAGTGACCATACTACCGAAAGGACTGTTTGGAAAATCCTACATATCTCAATACGTCCGCTTATGTTCCGCTGTTTGGAACTTTAGTTTTCGTAGTTTGGACATCGCAAAAGAGGCGTGTTGGAAACAGCACAGTCCTCTTCTGCATCGCTAGCCGTGGTGCTATGAGGCGTTTCTTTAGCTGGTCCAAGTGGCAAAGTAATACACAGCTATCGCTCTTTTCCTAAGAAATGTAGTTAATTAATATAATACCCTTTGCATCCCAGAAAACAGTCACCAAAAACGTTTCCGGCCAAATTGTGCCTTTTTAACCTGATGGAAAGCCTTTCGCCGCGTGCGGTCCACTCCCTGAGGACATCTCACCATTCTAGAATGATGTGGTGGAAGTAGATTTCGTCCGGCCAAAAAACAAATCGGCCAAAAAACTGAGGATTTTGTTTCAAACGTTTCAGGTTTCTCCCCGAACTTGATACGCGTTGCTTTTTGCTTAAGTGCTAGCTTGCTTTGCAATGCCCATACTAGTATATACATATTAACAATCGGTCCGTATATATGTATGTATATATATATATATATATATATATTGTCCTGTCTGTTTTGCCAGTGGGACAAAGCTCGACGTGGTTTTTTGCTGGTAATGCTCTTCAGAGGAAAATAAATGGATATTTGTGCTCGCTACAAGAGGGTATGTGTGTTGGTCTCTATGTCCACTAGTAATATGGCGGCAAAGGAAACCCGGCAATGAGACCTGAAGAAATTCGACATAATGCCTTTTTACAAGAATTGTGGTCGTCTGGTGAGCCGTAAAAGTGTCATTAGAAGCGACCAGACGTCCTTGCCTGTCTCAGGCTGGCAACGCGAACTGGCGTCGTTACAAACCGACTCATAACGTTCCAAGCCAAGCTTCAAAATAAACACAACAATCCCCTTCAAGTTACAGAACAACTGTCCGGGTGGCGCTTCTACTAACGTTGGCCTAATTGCAGGGAATATATGTATGCAGGAGTCATATATATATACATATATATATGAACAAAGAAGTCAACGAGGAAATAGAGGTAGAAAGAATTCTTTATACTCTGACTCTGTTGTGTTTCACGCCCACATATTCGTCTGCCGACCGCAGCTCTAACAGCGTGAGCAATCCTTGACTATATATATATATATATATATATATATATATATACTTATGAGCGCATACGTGACCACCTCAAAGAGATCACAGCGATCATAGCGTTTGCGCGGGGCTGACTGTGGTCAGTTGATGGCAACGCCGTGCACAAGGCCGGTCTAGATGTAGAGGCATTATCACTGTTTATGAAATCGGGAAGAAAAAAACGATTTATAGCTCAGCTTCTAACTAAACTCGCATGTATTCGTGTGGCCGCTGCTCGCCAAGCGAAGCTTCGTAACGCCATTTGGCTAGTGGTCGTGGAAACTTTGCGGTACTTTGATCTCATATCAAAGAACTTTCGCGAAAATTCCGGACAGCATGCGACAACTGTCAACACAGACGACAGAAAATGGGCCAGTGGCAGAACCAAAAGCTTAAAAAGTCTTTGACGGCAAGGTTCGGCATGACAGTGCGCGGCTGCGGATTTTTCTCCAATCGGTTGAAAGCTGTTTGAAGAGCAACCAGAGTATTCTTCTAATAATTGTAAAATCAAAGCTAAAAGTATAGTCTTTGAATGTATCGTAGAAAATCGATACGAGGCACAGGTTAAATGGAGATTGCTGTCTTTGGCTGTTTGTTGGGGGGAAACGCGGCTTCCAATATGGGCGCCACGGGCTGTATTTTTTTTATTAAGGGGGGGGGGGGTGGATGGTAATGCAACATCTCTTTTTATTGAGACATCTGTGCTGCCCGTTTTTTTTTTCGATCATGGTCGACTTTTAGTCCACTCCGGCATTCACCTTGTCTAAATTGGGATCCATGAAAAGCAATCTAAGAGTGGCCGGTCTGGGTCTCGAACCCAGGCCTCCCGAATGCAAGGCAAAGGAGTTTGCCACTAAGCCATCTTGCTCGGTAAATCGGTAAAAAAAAACGGTATGAATAATTTTAATAATAATAATAATAATAATAACACGATCACACCGGCATCGCAGACCGGTGGTCTCAAAACCGGGCTCGCTTCAGCGCTCTGTGTTCATGCGGATTTTTCAGCTCCACGCAGCTAGCTGCGTCGACCGACTAAAGCATGCAGTTATACTTGCACTGCTTTATTTCGCACAAACAAACTGCAAATCGTAATCGGGAAGAAAAAAAGATTTATCTGCATGAACGCACCATGATTGTGCAGATCATGTCTCTAGTTCTTCTGCTCAGATGATGAATACACACCGAATTAAACTGAACTGAATACAAGTTGGAGGGGGGGGGAAAGGGACAAGCGAAAAATACTTCCATGCAGTGTCTGCCCGGACTGAAAGATTGCAAACGTTGTTGCAAACTCTACTTGTGTTGAGTGGACATAGTGGAGACACTGCACGCCGATCCCCACTGATCCTCACAGGTGTGCTCTACTTCGAGGTAGACACCTTGAAAGCATGCATACAGACATGCCTGGTAGGTAGACATCTTGAAAGCATGAACGTAAACACGCACGTACAAGTCGAAGAAGGCAAGGAGCGCACAGTGGCTTTCAACTACTGTTTGCTATTTCGCTGCCGTTGCTTCAGATAGCTCTCGTGTTCTCATATTCACTTATACTAACGTAAAGTTTTCGGGCTGACCCTCAGCCAAGATTTAACGTCCGCGGAACTGTCCTTCACATTGTTTCACAGACTGACCCCCACAAATACAAACGTGGGGCTCGAACCCGCGCACCTATCTAGTGTCTCCTCCGGCCGCGAGGCGCAGACTTAAGCCATCACGCCACCGGGCTCGACATATTCATTAATACTACTGCTAATATTACGACTGCTATACATACTAGTGCTACTACGGCGATCTGCTTGCTGATCGTACTGCTCCTAATTAAACATCGTTAGAGAGACTCACTGACCAAGAGAAAGGCCTTTCTAGTCGTCGCCGTCTCACTAGAGTACGACGCGCGCAAATGGGACCAAAAAGTGAGCCTGGTGAAAAGCGGCCTGAGAACAAGAAAGCGAACGAGCTAGAAACGGAGCGGGTGCGCCGAAAACGTCCACAAGAAGCGCCGGGGCCGGGCGACCAGAGCAGTAGACACCGAAAAGACACGGAAAAAGACACCGAAAAAACAGCCAATTTTTCATTGAAGCAGAGCGCAAGCAGTTTTCTTGAAAAATGGTTGTAACATATATTTTAATAAACAAACAATACAAAACAAAAACAGAGAAAGACCTTGACTGCAGCAAGACAAGAAAACAAGTTGTTGGTAAACGAAGGGTTTGCTCACACATGCGCAGCTCTAGTTAAACTTGACCATCAGCCCATGGATAACAGGCCTCCGGGGATCGTCTAATGTATGAATGCACACCATTTTGATTAAAATTAAGAGAAGTGGAAATGCCTTGTTTAGGAATGAAGCCTAGAAAAAAAAGGTGTTATATGTGTATGGTTAGTTTTTTTTCAATTTCTCATTTTTAAGCGTTGTCGCCTAAGAAGTGGAATACTCGTTATTACGGCAATAAAGCATAGGCTCCAAGATAATGCTCATATATGGAAAATATTTAAATACTAAATGTATGGCAGCTCGATTCGCGACTGCAATGTAATTTGGCCATAACGACGGAATCGCCGGGATTGAGTGCATTCAAACAGTTACAGGTTTGACATGCTTTAATAAAATGATGATTAAATAATGTAGCGCGTGTGTCGCGCAGTGCTTGTACGGCCTCCGTTTTTTGCGCAGAAAAGTACCTGATCATCGCATGTTTGAGCGCATACATTGGCCCTTAGCTGTATAACTGGATAATTCCATCGCTATCGGTATAGCCCTTTACGACCGCAATCGGTTACAAAATTGTGGGCAAGGGAAGAATGAAATAGATCGACTATCGAAGAGAAAGAGCTCTCCATTCAAAGGAAATAGGAGTCTCTCGTCTACACAGTTTTTTTACAGGGATTGATGAATTGGTCGAGGCGGGCGTGTGGGCGGGAAATGTTTGGCCGCTGTGATTACCTCTCTAGGATAGCAGTGTCCGTTAAGCAGCGCGGGCATAGACAGCGTCGGTTAGCGGCAATGCCGAAGCAAGCTAAATACATGGCGCCAATTAGAAGATGCCGCCACCCTTCTAGCAAAGACGCGGGAAGTCACTAAATGCGCGGGTAATCTGTGAGTATATAAGGAGGCATGAGAATAAATGAGTTAGTAGTCGTTGGTGCGAGCCAGGCATAGGACGTGTGTTGTTTGAGCGAGAGAATGGCGAACACGTAACGGTCGCCGCCCGGTCATGGGGGTGGTGGACACTACAACCTCACTAATCAAATGTTGACTTATTTCTTTGAGACCGTCGAAAGAGTTTCATCTACGAAACCCCGTCCCCCTGGTTTCCAATATGGCGATCAACGGCGATGATTCGATGGTTGGTTGCCAGAATATTTGCCTTTGCTTTTAGGCGTATGCGACACAATGCTTTTATACAATTTTTTCAACAAAGCTGTCGGTCGTTCTCTCTCTGTTTCTTTGACTTGCTACAGCAGGACATCTCTGGAAAAAAATCCTAGGTATGCATTCAATTTCGACATTCTATTCAACGGTAATGCTTCACTACTACGCAATCACAAGTTGAACTGTCATCGGTTATTACCGTAAAAGAAAATGCATTAAGTGCTTATACTTCCGCGCGCGGAAGTTGTGTGATTGTATTAGCGAGTTTAGAAGTTATTAGACATGAAGGCATCCAATACCTGAGACAACAAACGATTTCGGTTTTTGCAAACTTTTCAATCGATTTCAGACATTTATGCCCGTTTTGTTAGACAACTTTAAATGTTTTCCGATGAAGTATCGTTTGGACACGGCGATATGTTGAGTTTCTTTATCGAACAAAAATGATGTTGCGATGGCACATTTTGAAAAGCGATCTAGTCACATCGATGTGGTACCTGGTTGCAGTTTTACTGTATCTCCTAAACAAACACAAAAAATGTCTTCAGAATCAAAACAAATTGCCGACTTCTTAACCTTCTAAAATGCTGAATATTAATTTAGAGGCATCTACTATATATATATATATATATATATATATATATATATATATATATATATATATATATACATATATATATATATATATATATATATATATTTGTTCGCGAATATGTCTGACGACAAGCCTGAGTTTTCGGCCTAAGTATTAACTGCCACAGTGAAAATGTCGCAACTGCCGATATGAGTCGCTGTCGTCATTTTCGCCGAAACCAATTCTGTGGCTGTAACCAGACCGGAAGTCCTCAGCGGCCGAAAGCTAATGCTGGGCTGCCTACACCGTCATGAACATTCTGATCATCTGTAAGCTGGTCATCAACCCCATGGCTTTGACGGGTTCTCGCCCGGTTAAAGCTCCCGCACAAAGCTAAGCGTCCTTCGCGCAGGCATCTCTCTCTCTCTCTCTCTCTCTATATATATATATATATACTACGTGGCATCACAACTCATGGTGTCTAACTTCGAGCATATCTTAACATTGTAAAATGTGGTAAACTCACAGGCCGTTCCGGCCTACACTTGGGGTGCGAGAAAAATTTTCAGTGCATACGTAGTACGTACACATACGAGGGTCATTTGATAAATCCGGAAAACACGTAATAGACTTAAAAAAGCAATACAAATGATAAATGATATCTCCTATTTTTCAACGTCCTCTCCTTAGAATATCCAATAACTGATGTTTACATATATATATATATATTATATATATATATATATATATATATATATATATATATATATATATATATATATATTATATATATATATATATTATATATATATATATATATAGAGTCGGTTAGAAAATCCAGAAATGCATTTTATGCATACAGTGTTCAGTGTGTCATATCTCTACCACCTCGCTCTATAACAAGGTCGTCGAATGCTTTCTGAGAGGTAAAATTCCATCCTTCCAAAATGTCGCGTTTTTAGATGCGAACAAATCACTAAGATGGTTCTTAATACCCTCATGACCTTTAAATAAATACTTATTTTCCTCTTAGAGAAGTGATCGAATCGCAAATAATAATGTCTAGGGCCAAGGTTAGGACTGTGGGGGGACAACGGCCAACGGATGATGGAGTAACCCATCCCATGCAACGTCCGACAACTTGCGGCAGGTGGCCACTTCAGAACACTTTTCGAGCTTGGCATGCTTCAGTTCTACCAGACACGCAGCATGGTTTTCTCAGCATGGGAACTTGCTTTCGCGACGGTCTTGGTTCTGATGAGTTGCTTCGGTCATGATATAGGCATGGCTAGTATGGTGAGAATGTAGCGGCGTGCTCTAGGGGTCTAGTACTCTAGTAATGGTTGTCATCTCCCGGGGTGTCGCCGGTTTGATCCCTGTTGTTGATCTAATTTTCTTTGAGCTATGCTTATTGAGAATAGATGATAAACCATACCGCTTAGAGTCAGCGCAACACTGTTGGGGAAACCTTAGGTATCTCAACATGTCCGGGCCTCGGTGCACTGAAGATATACCTCACGGTGAGTTCCAAGCCCGTAGGGGACGGATGATAGGCTAAAATTAAAAACAACTTTCTTAAAAAACGGTTTTATTTCTAGTACGGTGAGAATGGACTGATTCTCAGTGTGTGTCATATATATATATATATATATATATATATATATATAGTTTACGAGAAGAATTATTTTAGTCGCCAGGTGCCAACACGCGCTCGCCTACACTAGGATCCGCTAAACAGAGTGGAACTCACTTACGACCGGGAACTTTCTGACTGAGCCAAGCTATGCTACTAACACAGTGACCAATCTAAAATCATGCGCTATGATCTCTAAGATTGTTATCCATTTTACTAGTTGCTCTGTGTCCTTAGCAGTTGTAGGGTTGTGCTAAAACCTAGCGTCGACTTGGCGCAATCGTTTATGTCGCTTCTTCTATGCATATGAACACATAGCGTTGAAACTCGGCGCCCTCGTCCTAGAACAACCTATGTTTGGTTGCGGGAGACCGTAGACGGGATCGGGTGGCGCAGTCACTTTGCGCTCGGAACGCACTCGGGGGTTCGGGAGTCACGCAGCCATGATTGACACTTTCTATCGGGCCCTGTGCTCGGCGGAACACCATGCATTCGAGACCTAATCGGTTTACTGAGGCATGATAGATGACGCCTTAAAGGCATACTCCTGGTATCTTAGGAGGCGGGCACATTGGCAGACTCTTTAACTCTCCGTATTGTAGGTCCCCGGTGCATCCCCCCGTCTGGGTACGCAACCACGTAGGCCTTCGCATGGTGCTCCGGGCTGACAGTTTCATCTCGCTGCCCTTTAAAGTGCTGGGTAGCCCGTGCCCACTCGCCCCGCAATGCCCACTTACCTCCAACGCGCTATACAAATGTTTCCGAAAGGATTCTAACAAAAACATATATTTTTTAATATATGCATTGTTAGGACTTTGAAAAGGTCCAGGACTACACCTTCAGATAAGGAACGTGAACTATATATATATATATATATATACATGTGCGTGTGTACAGCTTACTGGTGTTAGGAGTATTTTTACTATTAATGTTGCTAACAATATAATTATTTGCAACATTCGACTTATTATTTTTATTTTTACCATTTTTTTAGCAAACCCAAACGATCAGTTCAAACACGATACTGCAGAGTAAATTCTTTCCTAAATAGATTAGCGATTTTATTTTAGGATTACACCTAACCAGTAAATGCAAAGACTGTGGAAAACCCGGTTGTTTGTTGTGTGATTTATCTCATCCAGCACCGCCTGATTTGATAATTTTATAAAAGAAAAATATTTTGAATTAAATTAACGTCCAGGACCTAACTGACGAAATTAATCCCCTGTTTAACGCACTCAACAAAGTAGTGCTGGCGATGCATTCATGTCTTTACTGGCCTCAGTCAGCGTCACCGCTTCGTGGCGAAAAGTCGTGACCTTAAGGATCTGTTAATAATACCGCCGTGTAATGAGAACGTGGTTAAGCGGAGTCTAATTAGCTGAGGGATTAACCACATGTTGGCACCTCGGCTACAAAACCCCATACAGCAGAGGTGGGAAAATCGAGAGGAAGAGAGTGAGAGGCAAAGACAAAGAGAATACATCTGTGCCTAAAATTTAAAGTCTACCATTTTATACACAAAGCAGGCACAATAAATAGATTTCTTTGGCGTTAGCAGTAACAGCTAAAATCCCAGCAAAATTAACTACAGCAACGGCCTTGGCTTGCTTGCTGAATTACATTAGTTGATGATGACAGACGCACTCTGACTGTATTCGAAACTGAGAGCCCCTTAAAAGCGACTAGTTTCGTTTGTGCTCACCGCTAAATTGCATACGTGTATTACCATCGCATGCGTACGAAAAATTAAACCTCGACTAAGTTATGAAGCATTTTCAGGGCATTTGCAATGGTTTTGGCATATTACTACTATCAGGTCAGTGAGAAAGTTCCGTCCGAGAATTTTCAAGTGCAAATTCAGAAACGTATTCCAGTGTCACTTCTGTGTCAATCATATGTACAGCTTATCCACCGTAGCGCACAGACGCATTTTGTGACTGCTCCATGGGAAAGGGTGATAGTGAGAGCCTGCTGTCTCTGTGGCAGATATTCTGGAATTTAAAACATTTCGAACGAGATTTTCTTCATTTCTCGAATATCCTTCATCCTCTACGGGCTTGGAATCGCCGTGAGGCTCATGTATCTTCAATGCACCGATGAGCCGAACATGTTGAGATATTTAAGATAAAACAGATAACCTGAACAAGCAGAGCCAGCAATGGGAAGTAATCCAGCCGGGTCCCCCTGGACAACTGAACAAATTCGATACTTATTGATTTTTAAAATTTGTACAGCCGGATGTACACACGGATCGTTTGCACTGTTATGATCGCTGAGATCGCAATAATGAGCGAGCGCTGCGATCTCGCAACCTGAGAAAAGAAATTCCGTGACATGTCCTTGTAGAGGTGCTGCTCTAAGACCATGGGTCTTGGTCTATTGCAAGACTCGCAGAATTTGCCTCGAAAGCAATAGTAGTCGCTGCACTGAATCGAACAGTGTTAACGGTAAGTGAAAGTAGCCAGGTGAAGTCGTATCGAGAGGACAGCGCTGCGGCCACACCCGCAAGGGGGAAAGAGGACGACTAGACGTTATTGGGTTTGTAAGTTTCACATCGCTACCGTGGCGTTAACGGCGACGCTCAGTGTGCATATACCACGCATTAAAAAAGGAACACAAACAAATAAACACAAAACACACGTGTTTCTATAACCTTCGTCCAACGCTCTCTTCATGAGAAAATTCCCGACATTATAATTTTGAAAGATGCAAAAATGATTAAGGTGATACTCTCAAAACGACCAAAGTTTTCTTCTTTTAGAGGATTTTAAAGTTAGTGAAGCACAAGTGATAATCTGAAGGTCTGCCAAAGCCAGGACTATAAGGTGGGTCGGGTAAAACATCATGTGCGAAATTCAACGACTTGCGACAGGTCGGCACAGATATATGCGGGCTGCCATTGTCTTGGTGGAATATGACGCCTCTGCGGTTCACAATTGGGGCCGCTTTTTGCCGATGGCTTGCTTCAAATTGTCAATATTAACTGGCAATGCTTTTTGACTATTCCACAGAAGTTAGCGCGTCACGCCATCAGAGATTGCTTTCGCAATGCTTCGACCATGATTTTGTGCGAGTTGTGTTTTGCTCTCTGTGTTCAAAAAGGAGTGCATGTGATTGGGCGGTTGAACTTTGCAGTCAACGACGGCCGAAAACTCTAGGGGCAAATTAACCCTTAGTGTTGCTGGCGACGTTTTCGTTAAGACGTCTGTTGAACTTCTTCAGGCTTCCCTTCAGGCTAAATGCAATCAATATATATATATATATATATATATATATATATTTCAGAAGCACAATAAAACAAGAAAATAAAGAACGGGCTCGTACCGTTCTTAGACAGAGCAACGTGGGTTAGTTGTAACGCGATTGCTTTATGTTTATGAATTCGTGGGTTCAAGTTCAGCGCCTATCACATTAATGTGTGTTTCCTTAGCTTCCAACTGTGATAAAGTAAAGGCCGGAGTGTACTATGCTCCGCACGCCCGAACAAACGGAGTATAGATAATAATGGCGATGAAAATATTTTGTGCACGCCGATTATTATTATTATTATTATTATTCTTCCGGGTAATATAAAGGTCCTAGTGGGAGATTCTTTGGAAACCCGAGGATTCGCTTATAAAGTTTGAAGACAATCCCGACGGAAACTTTTCGAGCCTCGTCTGCCGTCGACTGGCTGATACTGCACACGTGTATGCTGTGACCGGCCGGACGGTGGATTTAGGATTCACTCCAAATTCACTTACCTGAAAATAAGGAGCCAGAACAAAAAATACATCGGTTAGATTAAGGCCGTTGTTGGCAGCCACTCTAAGAGCACTGTAGCCGCAATGAACGTAAACAACTCTAACAATAACTAAATGTCTAGTTTGTCAAATCAAACATACGTTGCTTAGCTATTAAAATCTGGCTGAATGAAAATTGTTTAGCAGCTCTTTGTTACCGTGCATATAACTAGGGAAGCCCACGGCCAATGCTTAATTTGGAGTGCTGAAGTTGTATGGATTTCTTCTTAGTTCAGAGCACTAATGTGACGTTGGGTTAAAATAATTAGCACTACTATTAGTTACCAAAACTATCGAATGAAATCCTCGTGTCTAACTTAATTGACCCGGGACCACCTCTGGACATCCGCTAGCAATTGAACCTGCTTGTACAGACAAAGATGCTCTCCTCAATTAATGGTCAAGCAAAGACAATAGCATGCACAGAATTCCTAAAGTTTCTCAAAATTTAAGACTCGAAAGATTTATCGTCATCATTATGAACACCTCGGTCGAGTACATTATGGAAGGATTTTACGCAAAGTGGTGGCCGTGGCATCATGCAGGTGTGCAAATGCTCAGAATCCTGGTAAAACGGCCAACAACGGCCCAGAAATTCTAAGAACAGATTAACCCTGGCCTGGCGATAATATCACTAAGACGTCTGTTGCACTTCTCCAGGCTTCCCTTTAGGCTAGAAGCCATAGTTGTCGTTTTTCAAGAGCACAGTGAGACACGAAAATAAATAGCCGCCATCTAACGCGAATTAATGGAACGTTTTCTAAAAATACAGCAAAACGAGGCTTACCTGCACAAATACCAAACAAAGAAACAACTTATTTTTAAATCCCTACGTCTAGAGTATCACACAAAACCTACGCGTAATTACGTCTCTCGGGAGCCGCCGGAAAGCCGTCGGGCATCGGCCCAAAAGCATTAGGGCATCTTTCAACCTAAAGCCTAGCGTGCACTTTAACATCCAGCATCGTATCAAAATGTACTCTATCTGGGTTTTCGCGCTAACTGATGCGAACCAAATCAGCATGAAATGGTACGCACTATCAGATTCACACTTTTAGTATCATCAGTGCTGGCAAACATTCAGCAAAGTGCACACAGCAGGTAATCATTAACTTGAAACATTCAGCAATTTCAGTAGGTTTTGGCGGTACGTTTCTCATGATACTGTTCGTTGATGGTAGTGGCTGACGTGGAAACATTATGCTAGAATTTAACAAAGTCGAGAAAGGTGTTATTACTAAAAGAAAAGCCAAATGTCCATTAGGACATTAGCTTCCTTAACGGAGCTTCGCAATTTTGCCCAGCCAACGCTTCACGTTGAATTTACGTCCGAGGTACGAACGAGAAATTACCTCGTCTTTGCAGACTAGCAATGTCTTGTGTCCGTGGTGTCGGTTTACTTTCAACGTGCCTATATGCATATATAGTAGCCACTGCTGAAACTCTCCCGTCTCTATATATGTAAGGCCACTGACCTCACCTCATCCAAGCTACTAGTCTGGCCTATGCTTAATCAACGCCCTGAAACGTCCTGACGAAGCGTAGAACCTGCTTGTACAGACAAAAATGCTCTTCCTGAGCAATGCCTAGGAAAAAATAATATAGCAACTGCATGCACAGAAACCCTAAAGTTTCACAAAATTGTCGACTCGAAAGATTTATTATCATTATCATAAACGTTTGAGGGTGTTAATAAGGTTTTATTTTTAAACGCTTTATTAATAATACACACGTTTTTTTTTGTAATAGCCTACGGAGATTGGTACAAGTATAGTTCAGATTTACCGGCTCAAGAAGCCGCGCGCAAGAGCGAAGAGAGGGAAGGAGGTCTGAAGTTTACTGGATATTTCCTATTGAAAAGTCCACCGATACAACCGAAGCCTCCTGAGTTATTAAGAATGTGGTTCGGACCTAGAAATATGTTTATTGAGCTCGTCAAAAAGCGGCTCACTCACACGATTCTTTTGACTGAGATAACGTGATATACGTGGAGAAAAAAGCATGCACATACAATTTGACTTCATCCATCTTTATCACAAATGCCTAGCTTCTTGCCAGCGGAGCACGTACACACATATCTATAGAAAAGGGTACTTAAAAATAGTCTGAGATCTTTAAAATAACATAAAAACAAGAGTGTTAAAGCTTATTATTTTATTAAATTTAAATATATATGTAAAGCCATTTCTAATAAAACACAATATGAGTGAGTTTCGTTTCAATTGTATTGTGTGTAGTGCACCCAACAGTTTAGTTATTTTTCACATAAATCAGGCTCAGTTACATAATTGCATTTTTCAATGTTGGTCTTTAGTTTGGTGATGGTCGTGGAATTAATAGCGCACATATTTATTCTTTACTAAAGCCGTTGTAAAGGTTATGACCAAGAAATAGACACGAAAACCTCTAAGTCTAAGAGCATTAAATCGCAAGATTTTGAAGGCCAGTAATGTCTCCTGTGACGCGAGATATCCGTCCGGCAGTGTGGTTTGTGGCATCATTGTGTTGAAACGAGAGTTTAATTGCATTAGTTCCATCCAGATTCGGCCAAAAACAATTAAGGATCATGCTCCGATAACGCTCGCCATTCATTATGGAGTGAAAAATAGAGTTTTATGATTCCCTTAGATCAGAGGACGCACTGGACTATCATATATGCACATGTAACGGCTCTTCGTGAATTACGTGTGTGTTATCCGTTGCCCAGATAAGATAATTTTGTTACTCACACTTCCATTCAGATAGAACTGGCCTTCGAAGAAAAAACCTTTCTTTCACAATCGGCATCACGCTACATCCTCTCGGAAGCTCAATTGGTAATGTTTAACCGCTTCTGAGTGTCCCTAGGCTTAAGCTGTTACGTCTGTTGAATACCATATAGATACATTGCTAGATTCGACCTCAAAATGCGCCAAGTTGAGGTCCGCGATAGACCAGTTGTTGCACACGTCTTTAAACCGATGTTTCGAACGAACATTGTCGGCCAGAGCGGCAATGTTTTTAGCCGAATGGGTGGTTTCTTTGGTTTTCCGTGGTCTGGTACGCCATGTTCTGAGTCTGTCCTTTGTTCACAATCTCTGCGTGTTTCTCTTGTTGAGTGACTCTATCCATTTTGGATACCTACCCTGGTCTTCTACGAACAGAACAGGTGCAGTGGACGGGAGCTATTTAGAAAGGAACAAAAGACTGCAAGAATAAATAGACGTTATTGTTTAAATATATGTATGTATAGAGTTTTGATCTGCCCTCTTATATATATATTTGTTTTAAACCTATATTATTAATTTAATATTCCTTTGTAGGGCTACAGAGAAATGCAATATATATATATATATATATATATATATATATATATATATATATATATATATACATAAATATATATATATATATATATATACAGGAAGAGCAAAATCATTTAAAAGCAATAGAAGCCTGTCGGTCGCCTAGGGCCGTCTACGTCCACACGCGGTCGCGTCACAGTGGCAACAAGAGGTTTGAGCTTGTGATATCTACGACAGCATAGGTCGACTGGCTGGCGCAGCCGCCGTCAACCCAAGAGATCCACGACGCCGTGTCAGCGAAGCGGCGGCGCTGGGGGTGGTGGTGACAGGTCGCTTGCGCATTGAGACGCCGGCGGGTCCGCCATTAGTAGAATCAAACCCCATTCACAGACGCCCTCCCGCCACACGTATAAACCCATCCCACAGTGACACAGCTAGGGGGGCGAGAGAGTTAGAGAGAGAGAGAGATAGGTGAAGTCGAGAGACACCGTGACCCGTTCGTCTTCTTTCGTGGGCCTTTTTAGCGGCCGCTCCGGTGACACGACAGCAGGAACCACTACCTGACAGTTGTAGCGTTCGTACCAGTGGTAAGAGCATTAGTGCTAGTGGTTGAGCGTAGTAACAGAGCAACCGTACAGATAGTAGAGATGCGATGTCAACGGGAACAACAACAACAACAACAACAACAACAACAACAACGACGACGACCACCACTACCACCATCACCACCCCTGTTTTCGCCTCCTGATTTGGGCGGCCCACTTCATTCTCAGTCAGCCAACGTCAGCTGAGGGGCACAGTTCAGCAGGTCGCTTTGATACCTGTCTTCGAACGTCTTCCTCGCAGAGTAGGGGCGGCGGTGGCGGCGGCGGTAGTGTGTCAATCAATGCACGTCGTCCGGGTCCGGTATCTCGCTCAACGAATTCGGTGACTCGTCGGCGAGTGCATTGAACGACTTCAGTGTCCGACGTGTCCATACATACATACATACACCACGTGTGCCTTCAGCTCAGTGCAGTCGACAGACACACACAGTGCCTATTTCATGAAACCCCCGCACATAAGATGTATTGACGACTGGTCTTTCTACTAATGCTTTCGCTGCTGCTGCAGACATTGATCATGTCATCCGATTAAAGTAACTATCATGTACGTATATATATATATATATATATATATATATATATGAGTAAACGTACACTCTGTATGATTCCAAAGCGATTTTGTGATCGTTGGCCGGCTCTTTGGTCGGTCAGTCCGTAAGATTAAGACTATCTCTCTATGCTTACCCTAGCGAGTAGAAAAGCGAATTGACGACGGGAAGCGATGGGCCCGTGCACTTCCGGGCTCTCAGCATTGCTGCTCCGCTGAAAGGACGACGGCTGTCTGACGAAGGTTTGAACGTAGGAGGAAGGACCCTTGCTGGGAAAGGACACCATTTTGAGCAGGTTCGCCCTTATCCGTCGGGAATGAATCACGGAACTGTACCGCGCCCAGGTCACGTTCCGTTTTTAAACCGATTGTTGCTAGTCATATATATATATATATATATGCTTCGTATATATTACAAAAGTATCGATAGTTTCTTTGAACTTTTAGTTAGCTCTACTTATTTAATAATACTAGAGAAACAAATGTCTCTACGCAAACGAATGTTCACAAAGAATATATATATATATATATATATATTGCAAGAAGGTTTCACCTACGTATAGATAGAGTCAGATCAGAACGGGCGCAGCGAGTGAAAGATCAGGGTCGTTCATGACTACAAGCAGCAACAGCATCTTTAAAACATATAATTGATATTAGAAATGACCGATGTTGGGCTGCACCTGAACACTAGAAAGACTGACGCAATGAAGTTCCGTATCTGAGATCGCATAATCTGTTCTGATGCCAGTAAGTACGGTGGATGCGGCAAAATGATTCCCCAATAGAAGCCTTCACATACGCCTTGCGTCGTTTTAGTCGAATATATATATAATATATATATTATATATATATATATATATATAATATATATATATATATATATATATATATATATATATAAAAGACTATATTTTTTTATATTCGTCCAAATACTCGACCCCAGGAACGGACACCCACCGTGTCTGGCAAGCCAAGAAGAGCAGTTTGCTAGATGCTTTACTCTGTTGCGCTTGCTCAAATAATGAGGTGCCCATTAGTGTCACTTTGTCACGAAGCCATGGTGGGCGTGAAGGAGAATGACGATGATTATGTGACGTACTCCGAGTCTACGACTAATTCACGCTTAGCTACTCAGAGATTCTATTTCACAGCTTCGCGAAAGCGGTCCGCTTTGAGCTAAATAGGCCTTCCAGAACGAGATTCATTCAAAGGCTAAAGTTGTCGGAACAAAATTAACGAACCATTTGTAGCACAGAACTGATATGAACCTGTGAGATGCTGTCCTCGCCAAAAACGCTCCAAATCTTTTTTTTTTGCTGTTAATTTAGGTAGCCTTCATATAGCAAAAACAACGAATGAGGTAGTTGTACGAAGCTCTCAAAAATTGTACGGTATTTTGCGCTCACATAAATTAACATAGAGTTGTGGCGGGCATTTAAAGAATAGACCTAAGAACGCCAGATGCATTCTGTGTAACATAATACATATAACAGGTGCGTATACATACGAAAATCAATCTTCGCTCATGCTTCCTCTAAACCTGTGTCGATCTGCGACTGCATTTTATCTTATGCCAAACCCGTTTGCTTATACTCTGAAAAGCAATTTTGTTTTAAGGAGTCGTGCTCATATTAGTTGCCAGCTACAAAAGTTACAGTTATCGGCACAGCAGATTGTCAACCTCACCACTTTGCCGTTGCTCGCGATCGCAGTATGTTACTTATACAAAGGGCCGCCGCTCACCTGGTGCTTGCTAATGGGGTAACGGTGGCTATTTGAGCAGAACCGGCCATAATTTCGCCCATGTCCGTCCACAAAAAGTAGCTTCATAAGTAACATGTTCCATCCCAAAGCGCATTAACTACCATTTCTGAAGTACCTCAGAGAATAGTTGTGAAGAGGTAAAATCAAACACAACAATTTATCGTTCACTGTTATTATCAGTGGCGTATATAAATATATATATATATATATATATATATATATAGCAAGAGAGAAAAGGAGATTGCGTGTGAAAATACATATATAAAAGTTTATGTTCAGACCGCCTGTTTTGCTGTCTGGCTGGTTTTCCCTGGCTCTGTCTATCTGTCTTTCTTGTTTGCTCTCCACCTGACCTATTTCTGCTTCTAATAATTCACCTTAGTCTCAGTTGGTTCGTCGTCTATAAGAAGACTACAGACTACTCTTCTGTAGCTATTTTATTAACGATATCGTACGTATATGCCCATATCGTTATTTCGATTTACTGTTACTTGATTTGGCGTCTTTTTGTAACCTTTTCCACCTCTTTCTTGTGCATCCTATCATCGTCCATTTACAATATTTCTCATGCTGCCTCTCATTTGAGCCACCGCCGCAGACGTTCGTTTTCCATGGGACCAATCAAGGACTAAACAGATTTCAAGATTGAATGACTGGCTGCTCGAACGAAAATGTTGTTGTCAAGATTGTGGTTTGTCGAGTTGTTTATCCGTCATTATCTTCAACCTATTCCTCCTTTCCCGCTATCCATTCTTTATTATACATGACTCTCTTCTTATATATATATTATATATATATATATATAGCATTTCCCATTATCATTTTCCTTCTTGGCCATTTCGCGATTGAGCCCATTCAAAGAATTCCTAACGGCTTAGCGCGCGAGGCGTTGAGGTGGCTGATTCACTCCAACAGTTTGCGTAGCTGTATGGAGAGTATCGATTGAAGTACTCTTAAGGCTTTTTCAAAATACTCTTTCGTTCCATCTCGCTTCTTTCCCCTTCTGGCTCTTCTTATCTTGTTTCAAGAGCTCTTTTGCGTTTACTACTAACACTGACAACAATAGCAACAGCAGCTAGGAAAGCAGCAACAACAACAACACAACAACGACGATAACAACGGCGGTAACATGTGATGATTAAACGGCTTTCGAGAGGTTGTTCCGCTCCGGAGCTCTGTTAGTTCGCTGTGATGCGATGAAGAAGGAAAGCACACATATAGGCTGCGTGTTTCGTTTCTAAGACGACCGCTCATTATTGGTGTTCCAACATCTTTCATGGGCTGTCTTTCATCTGCCCGCAGCGACCAAGCATAATTAACCGCGGCAGAAACCACAGCAGCAGCATCAGCATTAAGAGCAGACCCAACCACATAGAAACCAAACAACATCATCTTCATCATCAACAACAACAACAACAATAAACAACAACAGTCACGACAACAACAGTCAGCGATTTCATTGGTATTTGCAGCTAGTCTGATGCAACGACGTTTGAGTTACAACGTAGGCGATGCTGCTGTGTTGTGTTGTTGTTGTTGTTGCTGCTGCTGCTGGTAATGACAACAATGGCGTCGACGGCAAAACAAAATACATGATGACAATGCGTATACAGTTACATACAACCTTTGCTCTCGTTTGCTAGCCG